>JABCPU010000560.1:0-39037 GCA_016800925.1 Suillus spraguei | reverse complement strand
GGGGTTACATACAATTGTAACAAAGCTTCTATGATGTGCTTACTTCTATTCTAATGCATGCAGCTAGAAATGAATCAAATTAGGATGTTGAAAGCTTCTCTCAGCGCTCATCCATAGCATCTACACCACCTCCTACTGTGCCAAATAATTCATCTGAATCTATGTATCTACTCTCAAGATGATGACTCATGCAACATCTTCTTAGTTCATCTGTCAAATGGGTTTTCTGAGCCACCCATACTCAAATACTATGGTACATAATCATCATATTGCATTCTTAATGCCATCATCTAATTTTAACCAGGGATTATATGATGAGGATGAGTATGCTCCTTCATTAATTCCTTCCTTGCCATTTAAAGGTGCATATCAGATGTCTCCTCCTCAAATCTCTCAAGCTAATGATTTTAAAGGTTTCAAATCTGATGCCAACATTCATATGCACTGTAACGAACATATTGGCGCTGGCCTTAAAACCCTATCTTTTGGCACACATCCATGTCTATAGGAATATCCACCAGTCCAAAGGCCGTCTTACCTCTTTAGCATTGCCAGCAGTATCTCATGCTTACTGCACACCATACCGACTGCTGCACCACATTCCACGTACCAATGTCCTCCCATGTCCTTGCCGCGTCCGCATAGCTCCATTTGGTGCATTGTTTGTTTCATGTCTGTTATCACTTATTCCATGGCAAGTCTTATTACCTGTCACCTCGTGCCACAGCCCCCTCGCACTATGTTTACATATGGCGGTTACTGTACTTGAGCGCTACTGATCTTGCCTAGAGCATTCTGAATACATACAATTTAGGATATAAACACCGTGTACCCCACACAATACAATACCTGATTTTACCCATTGCACGTACTATAGGTCAGGATTATTGTCTAGCTCTGGATTTACCCAGTAGTAGACTTAGTCTTTAAAGTTCGTTACCACTGGACTCTTGATTGCTATTTTTACTGAACTTCTCACACACCGCTACTTTACTGC
Source organism: Suillus spraguei (assembly GCA_016800925.1). NCBI lineage: Eukaryota > Fungi > Basidiomycota > Agaricomycetes > Boletales > Suillaceae > Suillus > Suillus spraguei. The sequence continues at coordinate 38,040 of JABCPU010000560.1, read as the reverse complement.
TGAAAGTACCGCAACCTTCTTAGCTGTTTCTTTGCACTGCTCGCAACCTTACCACTACCACTGATATTATCACTCGTCGCCACTCGCTCGACGTTACTGTTACTGACATTATCTCAATCATGGTAGCACCACTACATACGACACTAGTTCTGGCGACATCATCACTGATGGCAGCAACTTACTGCTGACTACAATGCTACATTTGCACATTGGTTTGACTTGGATTTAACTATACTAACAGGCATCCCTCTTTAGGGTCAAACACTCTTGCCTTGCAAGTGAAGCAGACTAGATGGAGTGCAAGACCACACATACTAACTTAGGAGGTAGTTTATCTACAGCCCAGGTTAGGTTGTATCTTTACAGTGCCACTCATCACCAGCCATTGTAGTAGGACCTATAATGGAGACTGGTACCATCCCTTATCAAGGACCTTTACATGCCAACAATAAGACTGTGATCTTGTTTGAAGGAGTTAATTGAGTTGAGGCCAAAGAGCACTTAGAATTCCAATGAGCACAGTATAATGAGTATCATTCAGTTTATATTCCTAACATTGTCCAAGCTATTGAGTTTTTTTTGTTTTTGCCAGGACAAAATCATTGCCAATGACTGGAATACTCATATGTTTTGTGATGGAAGCTATCCTGGACATCCCATCATACCTGGGGGAGTCAAATTGCCTATGGGAGGACACATTGTGACAAACATATTGACACTGACCCTAAAACCCTAATTTTTGACATACATTTTACATCTATAGAAGTCACCACTCATCTATGGCCATCTTGCCCCTTTGGTACAAGCCACCAGCATCACATGTGTACTGCATACCACACTGACTCACCAGTCCATGTTTCTTGAGCCAATGTCCATCCATGTCCTTGCCTTGTCTGCATAGCTCCATTTGGTACATAGTGTGTACATATTTGCTTACTGTTACAGTCTTATGTGCCCCTATTCATTTTCCCTCCATTCTTACTGTTACAACCATGCAAAACTGGGGCCACTAAGAAGTCCTGGCTCTACATGGGGTTGTACTGGAGGGTCGGAAAGTCAAAGGGGCTTGGCCTCAGCTCGTGCGCTGTGCCCCTTACCCGAGTATGTGCCCTTAATTTCAGATGAAGTCCAAAGGGGAGTTATGGTGAAGTCTGGTGTAAAGATACAATCTAGCCTGGGCTGTAGATGAACCACGGCCTAAACTAGTATGCAAGTCTTGCACTCCGTCTAGTCTGCTTCACTTGCAAGGCAAGAGCGTTCGACCCTCAAGGAAATGCTAAGTTAATATAGTTCAATAATGCCTAACCTGTGGTGCAAGACTGCCATTGGAGGTAGCGAGATGCTAGCGGTGACCTCCACTCCATGGGAAAGTAGCGGTAGAGCGCGGGAAGATAGTGGTAAAGTAGCGGTAGTGTGAGCAGTAAAACTGCGGTAGTGCGTGCAGTAAAACTGTGGTAAGGCGTGGGAAACTGGCAGTAAAACAAGCAGTGAAGCGTAGCGATGAAGCTCGGGAAAGTGTAGCGCAAGCAGTGAAGTGCAGGAAAGTGGTAAAGAGTGGTGGTGCATACAGCAGTAAAACAATTCTTAAGAGACAGTGACTTCAGTGAAAGACTTTATTCCGTTAGAGACAGTAGTGGTGACAATTCCTAAGTACCATGTGTACCATAGAGGGAAAGTAAAAGTACTGGAATGTGCGAAGAGTCCTTTTTAACATGTACCATGAATGGCCGGAATACATAGCGAGAACGGTAGCGAGATAGAAATATTTAGCTAAGAGGCATGCAGTGAGCAAGCGGTGTCATGGAAGGTAAGGTAAGTCTTGCCGTAGCTTTAGTAATGGCGGAAACGAATATGCTACACACCAATGGATCTTAGATGGAAATGGAATGGACAGGAGGACATCGGTAGCAAGATTTGGTAAGGGGCAAGGATCCACAGAGCGAAAATGGTACTGGCAAAGTGAAAAGGGGTAATGCTCGCTACAGGGGTTTTCTCGGTAGCCGCTGTAGACAGTAACAAGACACTTGTGTAAAACAGCACTTTCATGGTCAGCGTGACTTTGTTTGCTACACCAGATGGAGTCTGGATGAACTCTTAGGACAGGATAGCTCAATAGAGCTCCGAAGGACTTCTGGATGAGCGCGGGAATGCGTCGGAACTATCTCTGGATGGTAGGGAGTAGTGGTAAGACTACTGGAACAAGTTCCAAGTAGAATGGATGAAAGATGGACTCCTGGACAAAGTCCAGGGCAGGATAGGAGCAGGATAGGATAGGATAGATCCGGAGGACCAGAGGTCCAAAGGTCCGGAGCAGAAGAGGAGTGGAAGAGCAGAAGAGCAGAGGGGCAGATGATCAGATGATTGGATGAGCATAGCTCTATGGATCTTAATGTCCATATCCGATCTGTGCTTGTATCCAAAACTATTCCCGCACACCTGTGCATTACTCCTTTTAGGTAATACCTGTGTCTGGCTTTCAGTTATCTCGACTTCCATCTTGATAAGATATTTCATACAAGATGACTTTGCATCAAAGGCCCTCATGGAGGCATTGCAGGGTATCAATCTTACCATCCTGCTCCGCCACACAAGCCTCAAGAAGAGCAATCCAAGTGGCACCATCCCGAATCACAATTGCCATGGAATGGAGATCTGGCATGGGCACATCGAGTGCCAGATGAGGCACTGCAGCACTCAAAGACAGTGTAAAGATACTACCTAACCTGGGCTGTAGATAAACTACCTCCTAAGTTAGTATGTGAGTCTTGCACTCTGTCTAGTCTGCTTCACTTGCAAAACAAGAGCATTCGACCCTAAAGGGGGATGCCTGTTAGTATGGTCAAGTTTGAGTCAAACCAATGTGCGAGTGTAGCATTGTAGTCAGCGGTAAGTTGCTGCGGTCAGCGATGATGCCGCCAGAACTAGCGTCATATGTAGTGGTGCTACCTTGGTCGAGATAATACTTGAAACAGTAACGTCGAGTGAGTGGTGATGAGCAGTGATATCAGCGGTAGCGGTAAGGTGCAGTGGTGCAAAGAAACAGTAAAGAAGGCCACGGTACTTTCAGTGGTAAAGTAGTGGTGCATGAGAAGTTCAGTCAAAATAGCAATCAAAAGTCCAGCGGTATGCCAGCGGTAACGGAGAACGAGCGTAATCGATTAACGAGCGATAAGGAAACTTTAAAGACTAAGTCTACTACTGGGTAGATCCAGAGCTAGACAATAATCCTGACCTATAGTACGTGCAATGGGGTAAAATCAGGTACTGTATCGTGCAGGGTATGTGGTGCTTATATCCTAAATTGTATGTACTCGGAATGCTCTAGGCGAGATCAGTAGCGCTTGAGTGTAGTAACCGCCATATGTAAACATAGCACAAGGCACTGCGGCATGAGGCAACATGTAATAAGACTTGCCATGGAATCAGTGATAATGAACATAAAACAAACAACGCACCAAATGGAGCTATGCGGACGTGGCAAGGACATGGAAGGACATCGGTACGTGGAATGAGGTGCGGCAGTTGATATGGTGTGTGGTATGCGTGGGATGCTGCCGGCAATGCTAAAGGGGTAAGACGGCCATGGACAAGTGGTAACTCCTATAGACATGAGACGAGTGTCAAAAGATAGGGTTTTCAGCCCAGCACCAATATGTTTGTTACAACGGAATAGCTAAGTGAAAGATAAGGTCAGATGGTCATAGAAAATTGGGGTGACTCACAAGCTAGTGCAGGTGCAGGTGTCTTGGTGGCAGTGATTGTCTTGCTGCACCCACGGGACTGTGCCTTGGGTGTGGTCACAGCAGGGACAGCTGGAGTGCCAGAGGGGCCATGAGATTGACTACCAGTTCAGGCCCTGGACTGCAAGGCAGCCAGAGCATTGGAGGGAGCTCTGGAAAGTGTCCTGGAGCACATCTGGCGGGTGGTAGACTTCACTCAAATGCATTTGGGTGGGGATCCCAGAGATGCTGGGACACATTTGATCTTCTTGGTGGCGCAGTGGACACACGACAAACACGGGGCACGGGTCCTCCTGTCCAACCAAGTGGCACAGGGCCAATTCTCCTGGGTGCAATAATGGCAGGGGTTGTTCTGTGGGTTCTGTTAGCTGATGGACTCATTGGAATTCATTAGAGTACTCACTGAGCCGGGAATGAGAATATCACCTGTATCAATGACTGGAGGTTCCTCAGCCGGAGTGCTGGTCATTGCCTGGGGGGTCTCAACGACCTCCGGACGACTGCTGGAGGTGGCCTGATAATGGGTAAGCATAGGCGGGAGGTCTGGACAAAGAATGATGACTGACCATCACCTTGGGTGGACTGCGGCAATGAGCTGATGATATATAAGCATTTCTCCAAGTGTTGGACAACTGAATATTACTTACCAAAGCAGGACCAAATAATTGCTTCTTCGGGGAACAGGGTGAACAAGGGGAATGGGGCATCCCTACAACAATTGTGGAGGGCCGGGGCAGGTTGAGCGCCAGCACTCCACTCAAAATAGGCTACAAAAAATTGAGAGAATGAAAACAATGAACTGGACGACATACCTAACAATTGAGTCTTCCTCATCTTCCGACTCCATGAACACCTTCAGCTTCACATTGCGAGTTGCCTTGACCTGCTTGTGACCCTTCTTCGCCAACTTCAGAGGTGAGGAAGAGTTTCCGGACATCATGGGGGACTTCCTCTTCCTGCTCCCTTCCACTTCCGGCTCTAGGTCAGCAACAACCACCTTACCTTTTCCTTTGTCCCGGAACTTGGTGGGGCATGGGTGGAAGAACCGGTGACATTGCCGGCGACAACAGGTGGGGAGGGAAGGTCAACAGTGATTGGGCCAATTGAAGGGTTAGGCATGACAGGGAGATCACCTGAATGGTCACCTAACACCTCCCAGGTGCGAATCTTGCTGCGCCAGGAGTGTTTCAACACCCAGGGGTCATCATGCCGATGCTGTGCTAGTTGGGCCACATCCAGGGAGTCACGGACATAACTCTCATCAACTCCTTGGAACAGGATGCAATGATACCAGGCATGTAAGGCCCTTTCTCATGCTCCCGGCGCCTACCCAGATATTAGAAAAACCAATAGTAAAATAAACAAATGAATGCTACTTACCATAAGATTAGTGACTTGTGCTGTCAGAGCAAGGTGGGCTTGGCCTGTGCTGGCAGGCATGTGCTGAGCCCCAGCGATGATGCCCACAATCTGAGCAGTGGCTGCCTTGAGACCGGCCAAAGAGGTTTCAACTGGAGTAGACATTTAGATTGATTTGAAAGATGTGAAAAGCTTGAGATAAGTTTGAAATCTGTTATCACTAGGATGAAGTTTCAAAAGAAACCAGACAATTGAAGGACAATGTTGATAAGCATTGATTATTTGTCTTTGTTTGGTCATGGTTCAACTTTCGGCAGTTGCCAGCCATGTGTTGAACTTCGAAGTTATCAGTTATCAATCAGTTTGATCAGTTGATCAGACATCATGAGATCTCAACCAGTAGTCATATTTTATGAACCTCTGGTCACTGAATACAATTCAATGGATGTGGATGATTCAACCGAGTCCCGGATTTCACTAGGTATGTTGTGTTTTTAGTATAGCTTCCAATTGGCCGGAGATGGATTAATAATGTATACCTTGGGCCGGATGATGAGACTGAGTCCCGAATTTCATCAGGTATGTGGTGCTTTCAGTATATCTTTGAATTGACTGGACATTTATTAGATGCATGTGATGATGTATACCTTGGGCTGGATGATGAGATTGACTATGATTCTGGGTCATCAGGTGGTCTGGATGTCTCAGATGCAATTCCTGGTATGTTTCTTAATTCAAATGTAGATAATCCAACTTTGCATGTTCATTAAATCCTTCCAGATCAATTATATCCAGCCCAGGCTGAGGAACTCGCTTTGTTCAACGATCCAAACTTGTACCTAGGGCCTGATGAGATCTGATTGATTGTGATGAAGTACCAGAATGTGCTGATGTCGAGAGTGATGCTGTGGCTATACTAGGATTACCCATTCCATGTGAGTTAATTCATACCATCTCATTTTCATTATTTATGTGATGCCCAAGCGAATGCAACACCTCCTGAATGTCAATCCCCCATACCGGAACTCAGCAATGAAGAACTGCGTGCTATGGTTCAGGAGTTCATGCCACTCGGGTCATATGATCACAGAGAATGTGAGTATTTAATGGTTCATTATTTATCTTTCTGCTAATTTTCTGTAAGTTGAATCAATTCTAGATCACCTTGGTGATTACCAACAGTGTCATGGCAATCTTCTGGACCCTACCATACAACAACTCCTCGAGGCCAACCAATCATTCCAAGTGGCTTGGGCTGACACATCCGACAAACTCAGAAGAGCTGATATGGACCTCTGGAGGTTGTAAAGGGCCAAACAGATGAGCTCTGAATTCCTGCTGGTATTAGATACCCTCATTGAGAAGTGTGATGATCAACCCCATATGTAAATATTTGGATATTCATTCACATACTTACATCATGTACACCACTGAATTTTGAATGGATAACAATGTCATTTCCAATTGGTTTATAATGGTGCACAAATCCTGAGTGTCAAATACCAAATACCAATGATTGATACTTGCAATCCGGAACTCAGTGATTGGGATTTGACATTTGGGACGTGGGACACGGTGTTCGGTGTTCAGTAGTTGGTATCTGGGATCGCACAACTTTTACATGTACACAAAGGATGATAGTGTGGCACAAATGGGGGCAGTTTGGTATATGTACATTATTTCCTTCCCCTTGCCCTGGTTAGTCGAGGTGTACTGTCTACTGGCTTTTGAGACTTATTCCAAGTGGTCCTTGCAGATGGTTCAATCACAGTTTTCTTGCCCCATATGCTCTTTGGTTCCAGCGACGTGTTCCTCTCTTCCACTTCTCATTCAACCCAGCCAGGAGGTTGCCCATTTGTGATGTCAGTAGTGCACCTGTTTTGGCCAGCTTGGCCAGGCTTCAGCATTGAACATGGAACTTCTGTCTCTTTGGGTGCTGAAGATGGATGTGCTGTTTGTCTGGGTTTCTTCAGTGGAGATCAACCATCAGCCAAGTCATCATCAGTATCATCCTCCATGTGATGAGTGTCACTGTTGGTATCACTCTTGGCTTCTTTTGACAAATCCTGGGCCTTTGGAGAGTTACCCTCTGCTGCATTCTCACTTTATGAGTCTGAGGAGAGGACAACTTGTGGATACCACAGATGGAACCATGTCCCCATCTTTATTCTTCCATGCTTTGAATAGGAATGTTGGACCTTCTCCTGTTTCCTGCTGAGCATACCAGAAATTGAGCAAGGCTGTTGTGTCCCAATTTTGCAACTTCGAAGGCTTCTTCAGGTCAATATCCACCGGAAGATACTTCCTTGCCACAAAGTCATCCTGACTTTGTATGATGGCACTCCAAGATCAGATATGGACACAGATTGGATATGGATGGATATGGATTGGAGTGGATGGGTGGATCGGATAGGTGAACTGGATTGGATGAGTGGACTGTATAGATTGGGTGTCTGGATGTCCATGGATCAGATCTGATCTGGACTTGAATGTACGGTATATGACACTTACCCTGTATATCACATGATATGTTTGTTGACTCATATGCTCAACATGTCTGTACCATAGCTGCCTTCCTCTTTAGGATATGCACTTATATTCTCATGTCTCTCTTGGTCTGTGCATACATATTGGCTTATTTAAGCACATTGTATTACACTTGTATTCTTTACTTTAATCTTACTGGGTTTTACCTCAGAAATCCTTCCACTAAGGTCCCCAACCTTAGTCATCTGAATCGTCTCTAAGACTAAGCACTCCTTAGCCTTAGTCTCTATTCTTGATCTCATACTCAACTTAGTCAAGTCTTGTATGTCGAAACCTTTGCTCTTGTGCATCAGTCAGAATCTGTGCCTGAAAACTCTCTTTTGAGTTTGCGTGTTAAGAACTATCCCAGTTCGTAACACTTACCACTGATTCCATGGCAAGTCTTATTACATGTTGCCTTGCACTATGTTACATACCGGCGGTTACCTCACCTGTGCGCTACTGATCTGCCTATGCATCCTGAGTACATACAAAATAGGATATAAGCACTTGATAGCCCACATGTATATGATACCTCATTTTCACTGTACTATAGGTCAGGATTGGTGTCTAGCTCTGGAACCACCCAGTAGTAGACTTAGTCTTTAGTTTCCTTTACCGCTCATTAATTGATATCACTCATTCACCACTACTGCTGGCATATCGCTAAGCTTTTGACTCCTATCTTGACTGTTACAGTTGTACGTGCCCCTATTCATTTTCCTTTCTATTCTTGTGTATATCATGTGATATGGAGCTTATTGCTCAGACACTTCCACTTCCATCAGACATCACATGACTATATGATTCAACTATACGTTGTCGACACGTCATATCATGTGATGTCATGAATTCCCATGACTCTATTCTCGACTCAGCCAGTTTAGCATATGCATATGCTAAACATGGGCTTTCATCCCTTACTCATGCGTTTCAACATGCTTGTACAATATATGCCTTCCTCATTAGGATATGCACTTATATTCCCATGGTTACCTGGTCTGTGCGCACATATGTACCTATATAAGCACAGTGTACTTGTAGTAGATTCTTTACTTTAATCTTACTGGGTTTTACCTGGAACATCCTTCGCTTAGGTCTCCAACCTAAGTTGTCTTGAATCGTCTCTAAGTCTAAGCACTCCTTAGCCTTAGTCTCTATTCTCGTAGAACCTCTTAGACTAGTCTTTGAGGCTGAACCCTTGATAGTACTCGGAACGTGTTCCTTGTACTCTCACCTTGTCCTCTTCTGGACATTGTAGAACTTCTCAGCAGACCGTCTGTGTCTTTTCACTGTCGCTGGTGACGCCACCCCAGTTCATAACATTGACTGGACTTCACACCCACTGCTACTTTACTGCTGAAAGTACCATAGCTAACTTCTTTGTTCCTTGTTCACCACTCACACTGTACCGCTACCACTCATTACTGCTCACTCAATGCTACTTGCAGGCATTGTTACTGTTACCGCTACTTATGATACTAGTTCTGGCAGCATCATCGCCAACTATGGCAACTCACTACTGACCGCGGCACCATTCTCACACCTTGGTTTGAAATTAACTTGACTATCCTAATAGGCATCCCCCTTAAGGGTCAAACATTCTTGCCTTAGCAAGTGAAGCAGACTAGGAGGAGTGTAAGACTCACATACTAGCTTAGGTCATAGTTTATCTACAGCCCATGCTAGGTTGTATCTTTACAATGTTTAGGACAAATGTTGCATGAGCACATTCATGAGCTTCAAGACCACCATTGTCTTGCTACTTAAGGGTCTTATATAGAATGCATATACAGTGACAACACAACTGTACAGGGATAAGACTTCTTGCCAGTCCTTAAGTACACAGTCTCCAATTTTTCTACTTCATGAGAGATAACATGCTGAGTTCTTGGGTGGGTAGGTCTTATATAGAATGTGTATACAGTGACAACACAACTGTACAGGGATAAGACTTCTTGCCAGTCCTTAAGTACACGGTCTCCAATTTTTCTACTTCGTGGGAGATAACATGCTGAGTTCTTGGGTGGGTATCAGTCTTTCTCTTGAAGATCTGCGTGAAAGTGTTAAGTTTGAGATTTGAAGTAGTGTTGTATGGTAGGTATGTTTTACCCTAGTAGATTGTGTTTCAACCTATGAAAGTCTGTTTCATCTTTGTCATGTTTTCTGAGTGCATGTCTCCCCTTCCATTGAAAGAGAGTCTTTAGATCTGAATACATAAAGCTTAGTCTGAGAGCTGTTAGATATTATATAGTCAACTCCTGTAAGGTAGTATATAATGTAGAGTAGATATAGATTTCTTAGTCTTACTTCAAGGCTAGTATGCCTACACTTTCAGTTCTTATGGTTCTCACACGGTTGGAGACAAGAGTGTAAAGTGGGAAGCTGTTATTACAGGTGAAAATGGGCTCCTTATATACCTTTTGGAGGCCCTGCTTACTAAGCATGATTCTACACATAGATTGGTAAGAAACCTTCCTATTTAGTGTGTTGAGTCAGCTTATGTTACTAAGTACATTATAAATATAGTGAATTCTTACAAAGCATGACAAAAGGTTGTTGAGTCATCTCAGGGATTGGTCATGCAAAAGCTGACAAACCAAGCCTTTTGGGTGAGCTTACTCATCCTTTTTTACTAAGTAGATTACAAATAAAGTTCAAATCTTACAAATATCTTACAAAGCATGATAAATCATGACAAAACATGATGAGTCAAGTCTGAAAGTCTTATAAATCATCAAATTTGAGAATAGAAAGTTCTGGAATAAAATGAAAGGGGATAGAATATGAAGGAACTAAATCAAAGTAAAGTAAAGTAAAAATAAAATAAAAGACAATCAAAGTGTGAGCAAAAATATAGGACAGCTTAGAGATATAGTACACACTGTTGAATCTTTCCTATCACTCCTTTTTATATATTAGCTTGGTATGAATCTCATACCATGTATGTGTATGACAGCACTCTGTGGTACTTTGTCTTGAGCATTCAGGCTCCGTGACCATCAAGGGTTCTGTCAGTAAAATGTCAGTGCTAACCAAGTCAATTGCCATTTCATCTGTTTCTTCTAGCGAGCGATATGCGTCGCTGTCTGTATAAATGGTGCAAAGCGCAGTTTGGTCAGTATAGCGTGGTTCATTTAGGGACAAACTTTGGTTGAGTGCTTGGACTGGCAAGGGTGCTGTATCCTCATGCGGTAGTGCCATAGGTAGCATAGCGGTGTCTGTACTTGGTGCCATTAACAATAGCTGAACTGCTGGTGGTGCAGTATCTTTGAGTGGTAGTGATACTTGGTTGGCAGTAGCGATTTCTAGTGCTGTAACTTGTTGCGGTACGTCAGCATCAGAGTGCTCAATAGTGTCTCCCTGATAGGGGTCTGCCAGCGGAGCGACTGCTTCAGCAGTAACTGTGCAGTTGAACAAAATAGAACCACATTCTGGATACAAGTGCAAGATGGCATTAGCAAAGTCTACAAAGCTGTTACCATTGTGTTTGTCGAGACATTCCCATACTTCTGCTTCATCAGGATCTGCGTAGCATATAGCCACCTTGATGCATGCTTTATCAGCAATGCTGGCCAAGTCTGCCAGCTCGTCTATGGTAGCGAGGAACATTAGCACTTTTCTGGGGTTACCATCAAAGTATGGTGCCATTGCCATGCGGCGCAATGGCATGCAAAATCTGTCAGACATACTATCAGTAGCATAGCAGTGCGGTAATGACTGCAGTGACAAGTGTGTGGTAAGCAATTAAGACAAGAACAAAACTATACCAAAGGGCCCCCTCGCGGTGGGCTCCAGTTGTAAAGATACAACCTAACCTGGGCTGTAGATAAACTACCTCCTTAGTATGTGTGGTCTTGCGCTCTGTCTAGTCTGCTTCACTTGTTGAACAAGAGCATTCAACCCTAAAGGGGGATGCCTGTTAGTATAGTCAAGTTCAAGTCAAACCAATATGCGAATATAGCGTCGTAGTCAGTGGTAAGCTGCCACGGCTAGCGAAGATGCTGCCGGAACTAGTGTCGTATGTAGCAGTACTAGTGCGGTTTTACAATGCCTGAAAATGTAGTGTTGAGCGAGCGATAACTAGCGATAAAGTCAGTGGTAGCAGTAAGATGCGAGCAGTGCAAAGAAACAGTCAAGAAATCCGTGGTACTTTCAGCAGTAAAGTAGCGGTGAGCATGAAGTCCAGTCAAAATAGGGGTCAAGAGTCTAGCAGTATGCCAGCAGTAGCGGTGAATGAGCAATATTGATTAACAAGCAGTAAAGAAACTTAAAGACTAAGTCTACTACTGGGTAGATCCAGAGCTAGACACTAATCCTGACCTATAGTATGGTGAAAAGGAGGTACTGTATTGTTGTCATATACCATACTTCTGATCTCAGATCCGATCAGATCCAATTGATCCTACTTCCGTCCGGTCCACAGATCCTGTCTGGGTCACCCATCCGAAAGTCCCTCCCTCTCACACTCTAACTCCCTTGTGGACATCTGCGTCTACCTCCTTTCGGCAATCCTCCTGTCTCCGGTATTCCGGCTGTGTATATTTCCTTCCTGCTTACTGATCTGCTGTGCATTAACTAATAGACTTCCATTATACATGGTACATAGCCCTCAGTCCCGGACTCATTGATTATTTGTGCTAGTTACTTACAGTATATAAACCACTTGTAAATCTCCGTAGAACCTTAGTTCGGATATCATCTTAGATTCTGCTCAATTTATTCCTCTGGACTTGAGTTACTTCCAACTCTGGTCATCTTCCGAGACTTAGGATTGATTCCTATAAGTCTGCATCTCTGACTCTACCTTCAGGTAGTCTACCTCTGTTAGTTTCTAGTTAAGGACTTGTTCCGAGACTAGTCTTATTCCTCATATCACCTCCATGCTCTGGATAACCTTCGGACATGTCATATCTGATACCTTTGGACATCCGGATCCGTCACACAATCACTTCCGGATCTTCGGATGTATACCTACCCTCTGAAATAAGGGGCATTACTTGGGAAAGGGGCACAGTGCACAAACTGAGGCCAAAGCCCTTCGGATCTCTTACCCTTTGAGTATGATCTTAACAGCTACACAGACCCTCCTACAAGACTCTATACCTGAGCCATATCATACATCAGCCCTCTCAGGTCAAGAGTGGGTAATGGAGCTCATTTTGGGGCACCCAGAGCGTATATGCTGTGAACTGGGGATGCATGCAGATACCTTTCACTCACTCATTTCAGAGCTTCATGTCTTGGGTCATGCAAGCTCACAATATGTTTCCCTTGAAGAACAACTTGCTATATTTTTGTATACATGTGTCACAGGACTGACTGTCCATCATGTTGGCGAGCAATGTCAATGGCCAAATGACACTATTTCAAAGTAAGATTCTTATTATTTATGATGGTTGTAAGCTCACACCTAATTGTAGATATTTCCGCAAGATGTTGTCTATTTTTACATCCCCCCATTCTATACCCATCATGTACACTCTCCTAACGACACCGACAACATCTCTAGCGCAATCCATAACAATCCAAAGTTCTGGCCATATTTCAAGGATGCTGTGGGTGCCATTGATGGTAGTCACATCCATGCACACCCCCATCATCTGATTGCCCTGCATATCAGAATTGCAAGGGATTTCTTTCACAGAACTGTCTCTTCGCTAGCAACTTCAACCTTGAGTTCTCATGTGCTCTCACTGGCTGGGAGGGATCAGCTACAGATGCACGCCTTTATGATGAGGCTCATGCAGGAGGCTTATATGTACCTCCTGGCAAGTATTTTCTGGCTGATGCAGGGTTCCCTTTGTGTGGTGAGCTCTTAGTCCCCTACCACAGTGTCCAGTACCATTTAGCTGAATGGGGACATACCAATACCAGGTGCATTTTATTCCCTTCATACTCAAAGCCTTCTAATGTTTATTATATATTTGCAGACCCACAAATAAAGAAGAGCTGTTCAATTTATGACACACATCTGCTCAAAATGTGATTGAGCGTATCTTTGGCATGTTAAAGTGCTGTTTTCGCATTCTTTTTCTGTCACCTGAGTATCCTATGAACATTCAGGCATGTATACCTGCTGTCCTATGTACTATCCATACTTCCATGTCATTTTTATATTCTCTTTGACTTTTATACTGTTTTTATGGTCTCTTACTGTCACCTGAATGTTCCATAGGCACGTATACCTGCTGCTTTATGTGCAATCCATAATTTTATACATGCCCACAACCATAATGAACAAGCTCTTATGGATGACAACAACAACAACAACAACAACAACTTTGATTATAATAACCCTGACCATCAGGTGATCCCCGATGACAATGACAAATCCAGTGGAGATGGAAGCATGAAGGAGGTACATGATCGCTGTGACAAGCAAACTCATGCTGAGCTTGAAACGGCACATTTTTGTATAGGTGTCACACGGCTATCATTATCCTTACCTTTCAGCTTCACTATCCCTTGCTGTGACATTTTACCATGTGTTACCCCTATCTAATGGTATCATTCCACACTCCGGAAGCCTCGTTGCAGCTTAGTGGCTGTACTGCGGCAACTTTCCTGTGAAGCGGTGATCTTCGGCAATCTCTGCGAACCCATTTGGTATCCTCAAGCAAGATTTGCCATGCATCCAATGTCCATCCAGTCTCGCCAGTACATGATGTTTTTTAAACTGTAGTGCAGTCTTATTACATGTCTGCTGCGTGTTTATCCTATCCCTTCCATCTCCATAGCTATTCTTTTGTATAAAATTCCTAGGTACCTGTACTCATTCCTTACTTCCCTCCTATAGTACATACGGTACTTAGGAATAGTCACCACTACTGTCTACAATAAGTCTTACTGGTCACTGTCTCTAAGAATTGCTTTACTGCTGCACACACTACTGCTCTTTACCGCTTTCCCATGCTTCACCACTAGTGCTACTGCTTTCTCATGCTTCACCACTACACTACCGCTTGTTTTACCGTAGAAGTTCCCACACTTACCACAGTTTTACCGCTCGTACTACCACAGTTTTACTGTTCATGCTACTGCCTGCCTACCGCATTCTCACACTTACCACTAGTTTTACTGCAAGTTTCCCATGGACCGGAGGTCACCGCTAGCATCTTGCTACCTCTGACGGCATTCTCGCACCACAGGTTGGGCATTATTGAACTATACTAACTTAGCATTCCCTTTAGGGTCGAACGTTCTTGCCTTTGCAAGTGAAGCAGACTAGGTAGAGCGCAAGACTCCCATACTAGCTTAGGCTGTGGTTTATCTACAGCCCAGGCTAGATTGTATCTTTACATCGCATTGCACATAGCATGTGAGAGGACTATCAAGCTATCTTACAGCAGCCGGGCTTGTTAGATGATTCATTCAATGACACTGACATGTAGTACTACAATCCAAATATTCATTCATGCAATGAAAAAAGTTGATATAGCGCTAGTAAGACAACTGTACAACCTAATTGGACTCAGCAGGAGGGAATATAGTAGGTTGGATTCCCAACCGCTGGACTGTTGAAAGAATGAAAGCACAGTGCATGTCCTTGTCAGTAGTTTGTGTATATATATCAGTAACTGCAGCATCCATAGCAAATACTTGTTGTACCATCAGCCGCTCCCCAAATGACCAGTCTGCATCTTCAACCTGCAGCATCTGCATGGCCCTTGAGCACTGGTCCATCACCCGATCCTTGGGATAAACCATGCGCTCTGAGATAACATCACTTAGGTGGTTCACAGAGCTCTGGAACCCCATCATGGCTACAGCAGTGGTGGCCTTTGACACTACAGTAGTAGTGGCCTTCGACATCTTGACAACCGCATTGCTCTCTTTAGTAATACCACTCCAAGCATGATCTGACACTGTCTGAGCTTTTTTGAGTGAGTGTTAAGACCGTACTCAAGGGGTGAAAGATCTGAAGGACTTTGGCCTCAGTTTGTGCACTGTGCCCCTTGTCCGAGTAATGCCCCTTATTTCAGAGAGGAGATATATGTCCGAAGATCCGGAAGGAGTTGCATAGCGGATCCGGACGTCCGAGGGTATCGGATATGGTACGTCCGAAGGTTATCCAGAGCACGGGGATGGAAAGAGGACTAAGGCTAACTTCGGAACGGATTCCTAACTAGAAACTGACAGAGGTAGACTATCTGAAGATAGAGTCGGAGATATAGACTATAGGAATCAATCCCAAGTCTCGGAAGATGACTTTGAGTGGAAAGTGACTCAAGTCCGAAGGAAGCAGAATGAGCAGAATCTAAGATGATATTCAAACTCAGGTTCTACAGAGATCTACAAGTGGTTTATATATGGTAAGTATCTAAGATGGATAATCAACAAGTCCAGGACCGAGGGCTATGTACGATGTGTAACGGAAGTCTATTAGTCAATGCACAGTGGATCAGTAAGCACGAATCGGAAATAAAACACAGGTAACGGATCAGTGACACAGGAAGGAATTATACACAGCCGGAGTACCAGAAACAGGATGAGTGACAAAAGGAGATAGATGCAGTTATACACAAGGGAGATAGAGTGCGAGAAGCGAGCACATTCAGATGAGCGATCCAGACGGAAATAGAATCGATCAGATCTGATCGGATATGGTTGGATCTGGGATCAGAAGTATGGTGTATGACAGTGAGCCCAACTCAGGGCAAGGTGGTGGCGGCAGTGGTGGCGGCAACATCTGAGTAATAGTAGGTTCCTCATGTTGTATAGAAACTGAGTTAGTCAGTGTGTGAACCATATCAGAGTGAGAGTGTTTAGTACTAGTCCTGCTTGTAATAGACATGGGACCTTGTGAAGTAGGAAGAGAGGCAGTGTCTTCAGCTGTTGAAGCACCAGTGCTTGAACTTGAGTTTAAGGGAGGAGGGACAGCGGTATGAGGCTGGTACCCTGTATGCCCTCATGCACCACTACCTTGTGGTATTATATTGTCCATGCATTCAAAGTGTCTCCATCCTGATACACAAAACGGCCACATGATTGAATTTCCCTACCATAAATCAATGAGACTTTTGACAAGACATGAGTGAACTTATTGTACCTTCTTTGAAATATATTCATTCTATACTGATCCCGCAGCTTCACCCTCAATATTGGCCCCTTTAGTGTTGTCCCAGTGAACACCAGACTGTTGGCAATATTTCTGAATCACATTATATGTCTGCTTTAGCTATATGATCTCTTATCAGTATACAACTAGATGACATATCAATATATGATGTACCGATGCCCATTTTGTCTTACACATTGCCCTTGTCTTCTGTGGACCACTCTGCAGATACTCAGAAATGGCCTCTGTGGCACCATTGTATGTCACATCTTTGAAGTTCCCAGTGTCCCCAACCTTGTCCCGATTGTTGAATAAATACAAGAGAAGCTGATCAGTTTCTGTGTCGGTCCAGACAGCCCTGTCTGCATGAGATGACTCCTGAGCCATGGAGAGGATGTGGACCTGAGCTGATAAAACTATAGATACAACACTAGCCCAGATGTGGTTCCGATCTTGTAGATCTTTAGTTGTATATCGAGGTATAGTACAGCTAGACATTACGGGTCAAAGGGAAGTTCAAGCTCCGTCATCGGGCTTCAAACCGGAACTGCTATGCCGATGTTACATAACGTCCTTCAAGTTCACCTTACCTCCGGTTACCGAACTAAGCCTTAAGTGGCAACTGATAAACTTTCACTTAATCACATCATTCAGTACGTAGTAGGGTCCATGACAATTTAAATTGAAGCCTGAGTCTAGTTCTGTTGCGAGAGCGGATGATCAGATTGCAGGCAGTGGCAACACCGGGCGCCACGAGCTTATTTGGCAACGCCCTGCGGTCCACACAGGACCAAACATTAGCCAAACACTTGTTTGATGCCTACATACTTAAACTGAGTCGATCCCAATGCTACTGATGTCCGATAAAGCAGCCCGGAACCACACCCATACGTCAAATCGTGCAAAGGCTCGGGCAACCATAGAACGAAAAGAGAGTACGGTGAAGAGCGGAAGTCGAAAATCTTCCCAGGCATATGCTAGGAAAGCTCTACCCCGATCGATGGAAGGAATAAGCCCGAGTCCAGACTCGATGGTGTGTTCAAAAACCTTTGCATGTGCCGTGGTTTCTACTTCTTCGCCATCTTCAGCTGTTAGTAAACCTGCTCCATCGTCGGGCCACATTACCGTCGGTATCAACGAAGTGACAAGGAGACTTGAATCGCAGTTGAAGTTTATTTGACATTCGGTTACACTCACTACCACATCTCATGTCGTGCCGATTTTAATCCGCCGAACTTATTGGATCACATCCTTCACCTTGTGGCAGGATGCAACTCTACACGCCCTGGATCTAATCCTCTAGGAGATCGACAGCCCCTGAAATTGATCGTCTTACCAAAAGGCTCAGAGTCCGCACTTGCGCAGGCGCTTGGTCTGAGACGAGCGGCCGTGATAGCTGTTCATGTAAGGGTTTCATATGTCAAGATCCTTACTTCTGACGCCCTCAATAGGATGATGCTCCATATCTACCAATTTTCCGCGATATGCTTGAATCTGTACCTGTAATCAGCGCACCTTGGCTTGTGCCTCCAGTCCAGCTCAATTCTCCAAAACACTTGATTCCCACTCATATCAAACAGCTCCGCACCACTACACCCAAAGATATGATATGAAATCTGCAAAAGAACAAAGGGTAAAAGCAAGAGTTGCAGCTAAGAAGAATGATATAAAATTCAGGCCCAAGAAATGTCTCCTTACGACAGCAGGACCAGACGCATAAACCCATCATACAGAACGTATCGGTGAGCATTCGTCTGTAAGAACCGATTAATCGCTTACCTTGTTGTGACGTAGTTGGTTGGTTATGTTCACTGTTCTCTTACTGGAGCCCTGTATTAATTTCAGGCAGTAGTTCTAGTTATGGGAACCGTTAACGATGTGTCCCGTCCGCCTCTGGTGCAAACTGAGAATATTAATGGCATGCTTGGACCGTTCTTATTATACAATGTTAATGTTCAACTCATCGAGGGACCATCATATATCTGCTATGGGGTCTTGGTATACGTGGTCACCACTCCCAGGGGCAACTGACAGAATACATCAGGGAACAACGGATATGCCTCGTATATCACATCGACGCTAGAAGAATACAGACTTCATGGTCCTGTCAATCCCAACATGGTATTCAATCCGAAATATCTTTACATGCGTAATCGTTCAACACAAACCAGGCAACGGACTGTAAGACATAATGCAGAACGTACATGATTTACCACTCAAAAGCATGGATCAGGCTCCTCAGTGTGAAACTAGCAACTATCCGCTTGTGTTACCATTCCTTGACAAGTAAAGCAGCATCGGGGACATGTTAGATGTTAGAGGGTTAGAGGTTTAGAGGTGAGGTTAGTCGTTACAGTGTTGTTAGCAGTGCACGCCCAACTTGAAGCGCTCTGAAAAGATCTTGTTCGAGACTGGGTTTGGGGTAAATGATGCCTTCGATGATCCTGCCATCAATGGGGCTGTGTTACTGGTGATACACAGACTAAGAATGGCATAGATCTGAGTGCCACCCGCGAACTGAGACACAAGACTATGGTTGTTAAGCATGTTCTTCAGGGAGTAGAACCGGTCTTTGAACCGGAATGTATCACTCACTTTGTCCGCTTGCTCAGATCCTGGCCGGACATCTCTCATTGCCGTCTTCATGGCGTAATCAATCGAGGAAAATAGGAGCATATATTTCACATAATTGTATTTAGGATCAGTCTTGCGCGATTCTGAACTCTACAGCCACCGTCCCTGCAAGGTCATAAACTTTGGTGACTACTAGATCAGCACCGGCCCTGTGAATCGTAAATCGTAACAAGTCAATCATTGCGAAGTATTATATTTAGATATGGAATAAACTTGCCCAATGGTCTTTAACTCGTTCAAGGTTCGCTCTTTGGCATTAAAAAGGAGCCACATAGTCAGGTCTTCTTGGTATGCTGTTCTATTGCCTGCTCCGAAGTTCAATAACATAGGTTCGGGCGCCTTATGCCGATGAATACACAAATACACTATCAGCCTCAAGTCAAAAACTCACCTTGTTAATGTCCATAGTTTCTACGCCAGGCTCTTGGATTGGGTGGAAGAGCATACAATCATCTAGCAGAAGACATTGACTCTGGGGTAAACACCAGCTTAACCCGCAGCTGACTCACGGATTAACACTCGGCTGTTTGGTCCCATTACTTTACGAATATTACGGAGGATTGTCGTTGACTCAGAGTCGGGCCAGTCGTGAAGAATGTGCCTCAACTACATCACATTATCAGGCTGAATGGGAACGAACTTGGCCACTTACGTAGTAAACATCCTTTCCAACGACAGGTGACTCCTCGAAGAAATTGAATGGCACGAACTCCACACGCCCATCGCGTATTGCCTCGGGAGCACCCTTCTCCCATGCCTAATAATTATCAGCGACTTTCTGCTAGAATAGTTATATAGACCCGATTTCTGAACTCACAGTTTGAGCCTGCTCCACGAACCCCGGGAGATCTTGATTGGTTATTCTGAGGTGAGGGTACATATTCGCCAGACGAATGGAATTTGCTCCAACTGCAGATCCAATATCCGCTATAGATGATACAGTGTCCCAAGGGTAATCTTACCAGATGTTTCGCAGTCATTCTGACGACAGAAATAGGTGACAGCTTACGATGCAGCACCGCAGAACTGCCCATGATCTCAGTAAGACCCGACATGGCTCTTTGAAATAACTGTGCATAAGATTATGTAGGTCGTCACTTCAAGGTGGACGAGCTTGCACGCACCTCGCGTGTCTCATCCTATGGAATATAGTAAGGTAGAGCAAGGCGGTGTGATGATAAAAACTCACGTCCATATCCCAGAAGTCCTTATTTATACCTTCCTTTCTGAGAGAAAATAGTCGGGGTGATTTGTCGATCTCATACGATTTTGCGTGTTCTTGGTCGATCATAGTGTCGTAGAGATTTGCACCATATTTCGGGATTTCCGAATGAATTTGTACCATACATCCAGAGTCGCTTGTTGACTTGAGTATGAGCGAGAGTCGGGTGTTTGCAAAGACCCCTTGTTTAACTGTGTAACAACCGTTTCAAAGAAAATCTTGAACCGGCAGCATGACACATTACCTTCTTTAAAGCAACCCTTGAGAGCTAAAACTCGTAATACCCGTATAAGTTTGGTCTTGTCGAGGTTGACTTGGTCGGCCAACACGTCCACACTAAGACCTTCCGGGTTTTGGTCCAGAAAATCCGCAATGCGCGCTTTGGTGGCGACGCCTGCACATGCCCAAGTATAATCAACTACCATCTAAGAAAATGAGTTCCAAAGCAGAGATCGGCTACGATCGGCACTTACATTGTGTACCGTATGTTGTGGGGGAGCCAATATTGCAGTCAATTGATGGCATGCACCTTCGAGTAGCCTGATTGCCTTCCTAAGGGCAAGTATGTCCGTCGCCATGTCGAGGGGATGAAGGGCGGTCGAGTCAAGGCCAGGGACCCCATGTCCGGTTTTCTTGTATTCTTCCATTGCGTCGCGAGCAGAGGAGTTGATGATGTCCAAGAGGACTTTAATGTTGAGCTCATTCAAATCCGTCATCTTGGAAGTTTGTATGATTCTCCACTATCAGTCGTCCATATTTTATATTCCTCAACTAAATATAACATCCAGATAGTGGATTTGCAAAATAACAAGTACCTGGGAAACAAGATTAAAAATTGGGCCTAATTTAACAGCTCACAAGGTCCTACTAGATGATCCGACGCTGACGGTGGTCCTGAGTTCTTGTGTAACATCACAGAATCCCACTGAGCTGAGTAATGGTGCAATGATGAAATGCACGCCTGTGATCCTTTGAACGAGAGCCCTTGTTTCATTTCTATCGAAGTCGTGTTCAATCTAATTCATCATGAAAATAAAAGCGACCGGACGTAGATAAATCAGAATCAAAGATAGAAGTATCAGCCAACCGCAGTCTGGATGAGTGCAAGCAAGTACTTGCCTACACAGGTCCGAACCTGTTCGATCATGAAACCACGATACTCAGCGGCTCCATTCACAACGGATATCAATCAGCTAGCCATAATTGTCCACCTGAACCCATAACAAATCGCTTCATAGAGCATGAAGGTTTCCTACTGCGCAACCGCTCTCTGCACAACATCCTGTGGGAATAATGCATTACAATGGTAGTTACAAGTGACAAGTTAAATGCACATTGCCTCATTGTATTACCTCATGATAATTAATATTAGTCAGAAACATGTTAGAGGGTTAGAGGTTTGGAGGTGAGTTGTTAGAGGGTTAGTGTTGTTAGTAGTTAGAGTGTTGTTGTTAGTAGTTAGCTGTTAGTGGTTAGTTTAGGGTTTAGTCAAAGTTAAAGTTATATTCTGTCTCGGATAGTTAGATGTTAGGAAATGTTAGGTAAGGTTGATAGTTACAATGGGTTAATGCACAACTTGTCACTTGTAACTATCATTAATTAATGCATTAAAATGACATGATAGCCTGCTCTCTTGATCCAGTGTCGGTGACATCGAGGATGAACTATGAACGATTATTAATTGGCTGAGGCTTGTTCCCTTTACATAATCCACTCTACTTGTCACTGATCCGGGTTTCTTAAAGGGGCTGTTGTTGGTATTAAGTATACCTAGACAGACCTGTAATTTGTCACTCTCAATGCATTACCTTGCTTGCAGACTGTCGTAAGCCTGTAAATGTTCGAGACTTAGAGTAGTACGACACTCTGGTTTCATGAAGGGGAGCAGCTATGCCTGATCAAACTTTCTCTGGGCCATGCCAGTATGCTGAAACTCAAAAAATGACACCTTTGGTATTACCGTTGGTTGCGTCCATCAGCAAAACTGCGCTAAGTTATGTAAATGAAACACTACTAGGCTACTGCTAGGTAATAATTTGGCATAATCATGCATTACACTCCGCTGACGACGCTTACATAGATATCATTTGAAGTATGTGACTGTCCTTACTACTTTCAGTGAATTAACTCCCACTCACTCATGACATCAATCGCTGTCGAACTCCGGCCATTATGCAATAAATTATCAGATCGTAAGCGTCTAGGCAAGATAAAGACAAGAAACGGAACTCACTGTCAGTCGTAATGGAATGGACTGGGGGAGAGGATTGCTATATAGACAAGGAGATGATTATATACGTGGTTTGCATTCCTATGGTTCAACTCCTGTACGGCACGTGCTCCAACACTCCTCGATGCGCAGTACTAGTACTCCACCTCGATTAAGGCGCAAACGCTGAAAGTCCCTGCTACTTAATAAGTAGGAAGTGCCTTGATGAAAATCGGCCGTGTTATCCCTAGACCTCACGTAATGAAACTTGAGCTTGCAGGCCATACTGTGATATTAATACATTAATTGACCTATAGTAGTAGTGAGTAATAATCACTGAGTTCTACTGCGGTCAGTAATGGGTAACACATGACTTGGTGGATTCAAATGCCATCATTTCTTCTGTTGTTCTGTATCGGAGCCAGTACGTAAATATAGTTCATCGTGTGGTTGTCGGCTTCTGCCGCTCGGTTGCTTGATATTGATATATTTGCACTGCTACTAGGTCCTTCAATATACTCGGGCTTGCTCTCAAATTCCCACTGCTGTCCCCCCACCGTCCTCCTACAATAACCTGCCAATATTTTCTGGCCCCTTTCCGCGCTGTGACACTACATTTCCAAACCTAAATGTTGAACAGTTGAACCATTGTGCTGAACCACTGACGCCTGACACCACGATCCACCATCTCACTCTGCCTAGTTGTGCGGGCCATCACAAACGGCAACCTGGATGTTCGAACATCAAGCTACTGGTCTCACCACACAACATCGACATTCTTTCGGCTTCCAAAAATATCTAATCATCTCTCTGATATCTCTCGCTGTCCTGAACCTACTCATGTCGTCAGGCTTTTCTTGTAACAGCCAGCTGCTGTTCGAAACTGTGGAATGGATTTTTATTTATTTATCTAGATGAGATGTCCGGCTATAATTATTGTTCAAATCATTGCAACTAGTATACAGAGGTGGTATCCAATCCAAAACACAGGCATAATCGTTCAACAAACCAGGCAACGGGTTGTAAGACACAATGCAGAACGTACATGATTAATGATTCACCACTTCAGAGCACAGATCAGGCGTGCCCAAGCTCTGAAAAGTGTTCTTGTCTGGGACTGGGTTCGGGGTAAATGATGTACTTGGGAACGAGTACGACTTCAATGATCCTGCTATCAATGGGACTGTGTTAGCAGTGATACGCAGACCAAGAATGGCATGGATCGGAGTTCCACCCGCGAACTGAGACACATGATTATAGTTGTCAAGCATGGAGTACAGTTGGCATTTTACCCAGAATGTATCACTAACTTTGTCCGCTTGTTCAGATCCTGACCGAGCTTCTTTTCTCATTGCCGTTTTCATAGCGTAATTAATCGGGGGAAATTGGAGTATATATTTTCCATGATTGTATCTAGGATCAGTCTTGCGCGATTCTAAACTCTGCGGCCATCGACCCTGCAAGATCATAAACTTTGGTGACTGCTAGACCAGCACGGGCCCTTTGAGTCGTAAATAGCAACAATCATTGCCAAGTATTCAGATACGAAATGGACTTGCCCAATAGTCTTTAATTCTTTCAAGGTTCGCTCTTTGGCATCAAAAAGGAGCCACATAGGCATGTCTATTTAGTACGCTGTGTTATTGCCTGCCCCGAAGTTCAATGACATAGGTCCAGGCGCCTTATGTTGATGAATACACAAATACAGTCAGCCTAAACTCAAAAACTCACCTTGTTAATCTCGAGAGTTTCTACGCCAGACTCTTCAATTGGGTAGAAGAGTACACAATCATCTTATGCTTATGTAGTTCGTCACTTCAAGGTGAATCAGCCTGCACACACCTTGGGTGTCTCACCCTATAGAATATAGTAAGGTAGAGAAAAGCGGTGTGATGGTAAAAACGCACGTCTATCTCCCAGAAGTCCTTATTTATACCTTCCTTTCTGAGAGAAAATAGTCGGAGGTGATTCGTCGACCACATGCGATTTTGAATTAGCAGTACAATTGAAGTTTGTCATGAGCTATAGGGACTGAACAAATGGCTAGCAGCGCACTTTGGTGTATATTCAAGTCCTTGAGATTGTCGGGATATTGCTACCAGAATCGCACGACTTTTGGTGAAGGATTTCTAATGGAGAGTATACATATAATGGACGATGGTCCGAAATTCTTCGAATTACCGCGACTTATTCTCGATGTTTATGTTGGTATTAAATGTACAACAAATCTGTAATCTGTGTCAATGCATTACTTGCAGACCGCCGTACATGTCCGAAACTCGAGTAGCACACAACTCTGGCTTCATGAGGGGCAGCAGCTATGCCAAATCAAATCCGTGCTAGTATGTTGAAACTGAATCATTGCTATCGCCGTGGGTTGAGTCCATCAGGAAAACCGCGCTAAGTCAGACGAACTATCAATAGCCTGAGGTTGCTAGGTAGTAATTTGACATAAACATCAACATTAGGACTCTGCCTTCTTATCGGTGAGCAATTAGACTGGTTTTACCAATCACTATTGAGACTTACTCAGGTGAAGGATACATATGATGGATCATAGATCATTATCTCAGTCGGCCTAGTAAATCTTGGTTGGGCAGGACTATTGTAATGAGCGCCACTCCGCTGACGATGGAATCGCTTTTGTACCGCCTTGATGAGTCACTCACTTAGATATCATTGAAATATGTCCTCACTTGCCGTATCTTCAGTGAATTAACTCCCACTCAGTCATAATCCACCAATCGCCATCCATTGTCAGTCTTACACTATAATAAGATTAGACACCGTCAGAGACCAAAGTATCTAAACAAGATAAAGACAAAAAATGGAACGCACTGGGGGAGAGAAATACGCGGTCTGTATTCCCATTGTTGCGTCGAACGGCACTCGATGTGACAAGTACTCCAAGGTCTAGTCAAGTGCGTAAACTTTGCAAGTCCTTCCTAGAAATTCGAAGCGCCTTGGCGGAAATGTCGGCTACATAATCATTATCCTTGGACCGGACTGATCGGGGGTTGTGCGGACTACGCAACAGCTTCGAAAATTGTTTTCTGCTCGGACTTTCAAATAAGTAAGCCCGGGCCACACGGATTAGATGTCATTCGCCAGATGTGTCCGAATCGCGCCTCATCACTAATATTAGGTACGGCCGTTGAAACAGGTTTGGTCATCATTTACATTGAAAGAGCGCCATGCATCAACCAACAGAGTAGCTCCGAACTTTCCTCCAATTTCTAATATACACCACTTCCCCCTTCACGTGTGGCTGGCACCACAGATACCCTCCCGGTCTGCCATCGGACAAGAATTCCGTACCTCAGTTCATTCTTCACTCATCGAGTGTTGAAAAGGCACGGACAGATGCAACCAACGTCTCCGAAACAAATGGTAGAAAGCTCGCCCATATGTTTTGTGCAATCGACCATGTAAGTTGGACACTTGTGGTACTCTTATACCATACTTTTCACCGCGGCCCTCCTATCAAGGGTGATAATCCATTTCTTGAACGCTTTCGCATGCTGCTGATGTCCAGCACTGCAACCTGAGCTTCCGCACATCATCAAGGTCTCAGAGTGGACTGTACCTGAGATCGTTTTGCTCAAAGACAGTTTTTCTGGGGGACACGCGTCGAACGAGGGATGTTCGCATCGGCTTTCTGTCCTTCCATCTTCTCACTATATTTTGTTAGGGTACCTCACGCAACAAAATCCCCTTGAAACCCAATTTTTCCGCTCTTGATTATAAGTAATTTGTGTGACCATGCTTCACGTGGTTTCTCACCACAAACACAACAGTTTGTAATGAATGCATATCCCAGGGAGACTTCGCTACAGAGCTGCTAACATGAGATATTAACGTTGATGCCAACAACTGCCGCTCATATGCCAGTCGTTCCTTTATCGGGGCGTGCAAACACGATTGGGACAGCGTACTTGATGATGATAGAAACAAGGTGAGATACACTGACCCATCATGCCCCCATTACGAGAGAAGCTAACTTTGATCGCGACGTAGTCCCATCCTCATCCACAAGCTGCATCTTCAAGGGCATTGCCCTTTGCAGAAGAGGTCATGCCTGGGATGCGATCAAGGCATTTGACATCGCGTCCATGTTTACGAACAGGATTTAATACAAACTATTGGTTAATTTACTCATGAGTCATGCATACGAAATGCTTCATTGGGGTCTCCAGGCCATCGCACCTTTCGATGCAGATCAACACAAGGAGGTAATTATGCACATCCGAGAGTTAGCTGTCATCATCTGTTCAGGTAACGGTGCTCTTGCATGTCTTGTTGTGGAAGCGAGTCCCAAGGTCCGGGGTTCACACATTGACACTAATACCCGCAACATCAGGTCAGGCGTATCTTCGTATTCAGCTGGGAATCGATGCCTTGGATGGCGTGCATCACGACGAAGCTGCCAATCATTTCACGACTGTTGTCAGAACCAGTACTTTCTCATCTACATTGCCCGTCCATTCTATGTATGAAAACTTGGCGGTGGTACCTTGATATTATGTATTCAAAAATAAGTATACCCACCCACATGCTTTCTACAGCTTTTCCGTGGATCTCATTTCAGTTGAACTGCATGAAAAGAAATATGTGCATATGACAAGTATAACTGAAGATCAATCTGATAATGTATGTACTCTCTATACGTCTAACATTGTGAACGCCACGACGGTTTATGCCAACAAGTTAGGTTTTAGATGCAGGGTTGTGACTTCAGGAATGCCGTGAAGCTTTAGGCCTTAGTCCTAAGAAGGAAGCTAAACGCTGTAGGCGGGATGGTCTGCGAGAAACAGATGCTCCTGTCTGCACATGCTGAGGGGTAGGAATGTGGACAGGCTCAGTTGTGGGGTCAGCTTCCTCTTGGGACCCACGGTTCAGGTGGCAGATCGGTGTGGTTAAGTGGCACTGAAGGAAGGACGTGATGCGGTTGCTGGAATGGATATGGGTGCTCGGGGGTGTATGCGTGTTCAGAGGCGAGATGCTCAGAAGCATACGAGGGCTCGGGAGCGTATGGATACTCTAAGGTATTCCACTGTGAATACGGTGCGTCAGCGCTAGGCATTTGCACATTGATGGCAGGGATAGGCATAAATGGGCGGAGACGAGTCGACTATGACATAACGGGCGGTCAATGAAACACTGACAAGAAAAGAACAGGTTCTACGCACATGGACAACGTTCCATGGTATGTGTAGGTCAAGGCCTTCAGATAAAAACACAGATCGAGTACAACTCTGGCTCGAGAAGGCGCAGCGCAAGGTAGATAAAAAGATGTGATGAGGGTCGTAAATGTCCAGATATCCAGCTATATAAGTCCTCGTCCGTGAGGGGAGTACACTTGCTGAGGGTATGTTCGAATGAAACTTCTGACCCTGGAGGCCGCGCGCAATAACGCATACGAGTGCTCACATCATGGTTCTTTGTAGAAAGAAAAAATTGGCGAAAATAAAGTACAGCATCTGCATAAATAGGTCCATAAAGTCGCTGTTTCCACTATGAATATATTAGATGTTGCCTCTGTCTTATTCGATACAATGAGTATCAAACATGTCAAATTTTGTTTTCACGGTCAGCCCTGTCCGAATGAACAGCTCAACGCTGTGCAGGCACTTTGCTCTTATTGATCCCAACGACAACTATAGGCCAAAAATGAGTATGTCAGTGGCAGTAATCGCAACACAATGAGGACACGTATGCGGTAGTGATGAAACGTGCGGCAGATCCATAACCATTCATTGTTCAGCTCCCACGCCTGACGTAGAAGTCATACAGCATCCGTTTCAGTCCAAAGGGCGATGTTTAAACCTTATGCCCAATTCCTACCCGCGCGCCTCCCAGCTTCTACGCAGTCACCAACACTCACACCACCCACGCCGGCGCCAATCACCTCTAGCTTACCGCTCCACGGCTCTCCCTGAAGCACGTCGCTTAGCTCTTGCATCCGCTGGAGGTGCCCTACACGCAGCAGGGGGATGCAATGTGCATTGTCATGCACCTTCACGATGAGTGGGTCAGGGAGACATACGCCTAACTGCTTAGAGAGCATCTCTACAAGGCGAGGAATCGAGGTCACAGGCTCGCGGAGCATCGCAGTCATTTTTACGATATCTGCATTCCACGGGGCTTCTTGTGCCGACATTGACGCGGAGTCGAAGACGCACCCTAAGATCGCATTTTCCGCATGTTCAGACGATGCCCGGGGCACAAGGTACCCAAACCCTACGGGGTGTAGTGCATATCCTGGAGATGTCAGGAACACGAGGTTCACGACGGTCACCGACGAATAGGGATTTGCAGTCAGATGTGGCAATGACGTCTTGGGTGAGAGGAGTCCTTTCAAGCTCGGGAGAGGCACAGCTGAGACAGTGTGTGTTGTGCGCAGCGTCTCACAAGACGAGGTCGTTATCTGCGCACATGTAATTATTAACAAAAGACTACCTGTTCAAGGTGCATACGTACTTCGAACTGTGCAGTTCTCGGGTTCACCCGGAGTCCGGTCGCGGACACCCCGCCAAGTAGGCGCACGTTCCGGCGTGTCCTCAACTCTCGCAAGAGTGCGTCTACCAACGCACCAATCCCTTGCGAGAACGAATACATAGATATTCCACGCATTTGCTCGTTTACATCTCCTAGTTCATATGGGGGATCATCGACCGTCGCTGTCGCCGAAATTCTGGACGACCGGAGGAACCCAGTTACCAAAGAGCCACGACCGCGTTGCTCAGCATCCCAAAGCGACGGAAACGCTGCACGGACGCTCAATTCTCGAGAGTCCGCTGCATAAATACCATGTGCGATTGCACTTCCGAAGATTCTTGCAAATTCGCTCCCGAAACGCCTACTCAAGAATTCGTCGACCGATTCATCCTCGATCATAAGGGGCCTGTTCCATGGGCAAAATGGCTCCCGTGCGACAGCTGAAAGAAGGATGTAGCCAAGGGGGGAATGCAAAGAAGAAGACTTGGGTGAGAGCCCGGAAATAAGAAGGCTAAGCGGAGATGAAGGAATGCGGAGGAGGCCCTGGGTGCCAGGCAGACGTAAGAATCGATTCCGAGCCGCCGGTGATGAATTATGGACAGTTAAAAGAGACGGTGAAAGGTCCAGGAGGTTAATCTAGTCTGGGACGTATCCGATGAGAAGGTTCAAACAGAAGTTGTATTAAACTAGCTTATTACCCACCAATTCGAGGACACTCTTTGAATTTGGTCGAAGAGTCCGCGGGCCAGCCTCCAAAAGTACACTTGTCTCGCGACCATCTTTAAGGGTGATTTTGGCGCGCCCAGAATGTACCCATCCGCCAAAGTTGATATCCTTGTTCAGCAAAGTGATCTGAGCTGCTGGAAACCGACGTGAAAGGTGAAAGGCAGCAGAGAGGCCAGTCAGACCACCACCAAGGATAGCGATAGAAGACGGCGACATGTTCTTCGTATCTCAAGCGCAACAGGCCCTTAACTGAATGCGGGAGAAGGACAGTCACGTGTCACCAAGATGTCACAGGGGGCAACTTGAATTTCAAATCTACTAACACTGGCATGTGTTCGTTATTATTTTTTTTGACCAAGACCGGTGTAGTGTCGTTGGTAGATATATTATTGGACGACTAGATTCTTCATTCCAGCAGAGTCCAGACCAACAAATATTTGCCTCGAGGCTGGGTCGTTATCCTATATAAATTATGCATCCTTCTTAATTGTTTTACTTCGCTTCGCAATGCACAAACGCAAAGGTAGCAATTCTTCGCCTCAATACACCGAAGCAACAACTCGTGAAAATAAATCCATCAGGATATTCGATATTGTTATCAGAGAGATTGCGAATGCAAGCCCTCCTCTCGATTGGAATCGACTCGGAACTGATCTCGACGCCGTTCCCCAGGTACATTCATATGCAAAGATGGTACTGAGCGTATGGTCTTGTACAGCCAAAGTATGTTTTCATTTTCTCTCCCACTGTTACTCAACAATGATTTGTGCAGATTATTCTTGCTCAAGTGGATCGCGACACATCGATCAACACTGGTTCTTGGGATAGCACTGTTCGGTTGTGGGATGCAGCAACGGGGAAGCCAATCGGTATACCCTTGCGAGGGCACACTGATTCAGTTAACTCGCTCTCGTTCTCGCCAGACAGCACTCGCATCATCACTGGTTCTTCGTTTAAGGGAGATGGTGATCCCTTTGGAGGAGAAGATGTAACTGTGGCATTGTTCAACAGCCCCCATTCAATATCTGTTTCGTCTAGTTCATCTCATTTCTACCCTCATTTACCTGTTATTCTGCAGTCACTCAATGTTACCATCGGCCAAGTACTTAGTTACCTGTTTTCCCGTTCCCACGTTTACCTGCTACTCGCTGTTTCTTGGGCCCTCAATTCGATCCTTAGCCGTAGAGTTACACTACTATTGTTTGAACCCTCAAGGCCTCAGAATTTGATCCTGTCGTTTTGTCAGAACACTACTTAATAATTATCCATTGTCATGCTTTTTCTGTGTTCAATCATAAGTTCTGCTTTCATATGAAGGATTGATCCAGACTGGTCCTTTTATCAAAATGTACAAATGTGAAAAGTTACTCGGCAATTATTAGACGATTGGTTTCCTCCTTCATTCAAAGGCGTGCTCAATTCTTACGATGTCAAGTTCCACCGTGCCTTAAGCCAAACAAAATAGCTGACCGACGACTCACGAGACTCCACTCGGGTTGCCGAAACCAAGCTTACTCCGGCTTATCAGCACATCACTGTCCTAGTTATGCAGCGAAAACAAGGTCTATGAGCTCTTAACTGTCCTTTCTGCTTCTTCTATGTTAGGCATCTCAAAAAGCACCTGTCTCAACCTCGAACACTTTGACGACTACGACAACAACTCTAGAGATAGGTTGGAAAAATAAAGTCGAGCCACTAGAAACAATTATAACACAATAATGGCGAAAAATAAATTTCTTGTCTCAAGAAGCTGTTAATAACTGTATACTTTGGCAATTCCATATTAATTGGTGGTGGCATCAGTGAACAGTGTTTCGGCAAAACCGACGCGGGACTCGGCGATATCGAACACAGCGTAGAAGCGCTGGAGGAATACATAGCCAAGTTGAAAGTCTAACCCATGGCCAACGGGTGTGTCAAGGCTTTTAACCGTGAGATATATACCATCGTCAAGACCATTAACCTTGTAGTTGAGATGACGAGGCCAGATTTGGGCGTTACGGGTAAAACTGTAGGTTTGCTGCCATGCAAAATGGTGAACAAGGGGTGCGAGGGTTAACAGAATTGACGTACGTCGCCAATATGGAACTCCAAGGGATGCAGGGCATCGTACTGCTCAAGGGTAATAGAGAGAAGATTAGTCCTCGCATCCAACTTAGCGCCGGTTGCAACCCTGTAATTCTCATAGGCATCTATCAAACGTTGATTAGAATGCATAAAAAATTACTCGCTGACTCTAAATACACACCGGAGGCAAGATAATTATAGGTGGAGCTACTCTCCACGATACCAGGGGCGTTGCTTAAGATCTCTGTGGTGCCGTAGGTGATACTCTGTTCGATACCCCAATACCTCGATGCGGGGGGATACTGGTGACAAAACTGAAACAAAATAATTACTATCAGTCTGGATTGATCTAGGAGCTGAGGTAGCCTACGTGTATGCGATGCTACCGGTGAACATGGTTGTCATGACAGGGTTAGGTTCACCAAAGTTGAGCGTTCCAGCGTCGTCTTCATCCCAATGGAGGGCTGGAAAAATATACCAACAAGAGGTTGAGAAATCCTGCCGGTGTCAAACAGGCACTGAGTGATAGTCTCGAGCTCCATTCTCCGCTTATTTGTCACGGTGCCGACTGACAAGCCTGCAGGCCCGATGCCAAGGACACCGTTATAAGCCATGCCCTCATCATAATAAGAGTAGCACCGATTCTCATCCCGGCGGTGAACGAATCACCGAAAGTGAGGATATCAGTGAATAGAATTCCTATAGATGATCGTAGGTATTTTCAACTTATGATAGTGTTGTATGTCATACCGGCGAAGAAGAAGCCAAATTTGTAGTTTACTGCCACCCGCCATGGAGTCATACGCTGCTGTCGGTTCTCTCGTACCCCTTGTTGACGCCAACCCATGTGACCGCGCCACCGGTGTCAATAATTAAGTTGTCTTCAGTAATACATTAGCAGCCGCATTTCTCTCACTGTTGAACTTACAATATGTGGGGGATTGCCAATGCCAACTGATACGGTGTAGCTCCACTTTTCGTTATCCAAAATAATATTAGCACGTCGGCCATGCGTGCTGTTGTCCCTAAAGGCCGCCACGCGAGCTTCATCGTGCTGTAATAGGTTGGTACCATTGGAGAATTTCAGCCTCCTGGTTATGGGGAGGGTGATGCTGGAATTGCGAACTTCAACGAGCGATCCCGTGACTGACAAAGCCAGGAGTGTCAACAAGGGTACAGTGGAAAACATGGTTTGCTGGAAAGCTATATCATACTCGGTTGCTCATTATATATGTGCTAGCGAACGCGATGGAAACGTTCGGGAACCTTAGTCACGTCAGTCCCTCTCGAAAAAATGATAACGAGATAGTTGCGATCCGAGTCATTGCGAGTGCAAGGATTCGACTTTCCGATAAAATGTACGATTGGTGGGAAGTGGATGGATCAATTATTCACGTGCGAGCGTTTCTTCGACTCACCTGGAGACCTTATCATACTTTTATACCAATTTGAGCCACTTAATTGCTCCACTACCGCATGTAAGACTGTAAAATCGCCAGTAAAAACGTTCAAAGCAGGTGTAATCGTTCACCAGGGTGACGTGGCTAAGGTGTCCAACATTACCATCGCGTTCGCTGGCACTTGTATAATGGGCTACCGAGTATAGTGCTGCTGCAGTCCGGTCCTGACGTTCCCAGTGAAAGCTGGTTATGACGAAATAAGCCTCGATAGGTTGAGATGTGTCATTCAGGTAGGACAAACATAGGGACACGTACAAGCCTAGTGACAGCGCCCCATACTCGGACTTCTGTTACATAGACAATATTCTGTCATATAGCCGCTTTTGTTTATTGTTCAAACAGACTACTTTTGTAATTCTTCAACCTGACTTGGACTTGTGGGGCAGTGACGAGATCGAAGCTATTGCTCCACGTCGAAGTTAGGCGCGTATATCTACAGTATGTGTGTTTTACAGATTCTGGTCTATCAATATGAAAATAGCTGTAATAAGCGCAGTGTCCTATATGTTATATGTTCACATGCGTGTATTTTCCGGTATCCAGCATATCTGAACACATCTGCTAGCAGTCCCGCTACCTTGCACATTTGCACAAATAGTATCACACATGCTTCAAAGTGTCATGTAATAACGGGTATTATTTGCAGCCGCTACGAAAATACGGTATAAAAAGGCGCGAAAACACATTGGAGAGCAGCTAAAAATACTCGCTCATAATGCATAAATAAAAACAAATCACTAGAAAATTATTTTTGGGTATCTTTGGTTATGCGATATATGGACCACATTCATCCCTGTAAATGGATAGCTTTGTGCATCTTGAAAAATTAGATCCTGATTTGTTATAAATTATTATGTGTTATGCGTTATGAGCAAGTGTACTATA
This sequence comes from Suillus spraguei, assembly GCA_016800925.1. NCBI lineage: Eukaryota > Fungi > Basidiomycota > Agaricomycetes > Boletales > Suillaceae > Suillus > Suillus spraguei. The sequence continues at coordinate 3,653 of JABCPU010000560.1, read as the reverse complement.
CCATAAAAAGAGCAACGAGGAGACCAGCATTGACGGGCGAAGCATCGTGATTAAAGAGACCAATCAGGAAGCGAGTGAAGCGGCCAACAGGGAAGAGAACGACGGGAGTGCAGTAGGGGAGAAATCGGTCAAAACAATTATTGTAGATACGTTTACGGACATCAATTCATCCAATCAAGAGAAACTACGTAAAATCATGCACGACACTAGTGTTTCGCACCTGTTCATGGCAGGGTGATGCTTAACCATGTCCAATAATACACAGTACGTTTTGTAAGTTTGTTCTGAGCTACCAACATGAAGCTTCATGAAGCTTAATGTCCTCAACAGCACATCACCCATGTCACTCGAATGATACCAGGCACGATGCCTCAGTGGTTCCAAAGATCGGGATTCTCTTGTTGATCTCGGTGCTACTGGAAATGTTGTATTTTAGGACCGTACTGGAAATTTTAGTATTTTAGGACCGGAGTGCGTCACCAATGAATTTGATTGCTTCGTCAGAATATTGTAAATAGATCACAGTTTATATTAAAAAGTGCCATTCACGGCACCCCACTTTGTAAGGAATGTATCATGGAGATCCCGCCGCACGGCCGCCTGACACTTTGCATATCCTCTGATACCTTCAACCTCCGCAAGCGCGAGCCCTGCCGACGATCTGCTTGCACATCCATCAGGAAATTCACACATTCCTTGACGTGCCCTTATGCGGACTTATTTACACTTAACTGCCTTGGTGAAATTGAATCTACTTGTCCAAAATTTCAATGTGAATGAATCAGAAAAAAAAAAGTTGAGATATATTAATATACATGTTTTATTGTATTTCGCACCAAAAAATATAAGATATGCCAGGTGAATGATGTGAGAGAGAGCAAACAAGTTTTGAGATAAGTGAGTTAAGCTGATTAAGCATGTTAAGGAAGTGTGAATTTCCTGATGTCCACCACGTAGCATGCCACAAGAGGTATGCCGCGACACGCCTCATCTCCTCTTGAAGAAGTTGCACCTCCTCGACCCAATGCATAGCTCGTGCACGAGACTTGCACCATTCAATTCTTAATGCTAGTAATATCTAGGTATCAGCAATTGCAAAATAATAAAAGAAAACATGACCTACATTCATTGAGCACCGTCTCCCCTTCAGGAGCGTCACTAGCTATGCCGCATGCCTTCCATATCCAGGACAATGTACGGTTGCCAGACGATTGGCCTGGCTTGCCTTGCGACATTCCGCGGATGTCGTCATTCTCCAGTTTCGGGAACTCCTCCTTCCACATAGTGCGAGACAGAGCAGGGGAGAGATGTCTGAGTGCAGACCATGCTCTGCGATACCTTGCAGCAGCGACGGACACATTCAACTCGACTTTGTCAATAATGGCTGACGCGCGTGTGTTAGCTCGCTGGCCACGAATATGGGTATCTTTGAACTTGTAAAGATGTGTGCGTAGGCGCAGGTGACACGGAGGTCATCCAGCGCATCATATGCTTGGGCCCTGCGAAGCTCCCACTCATAGTGACTCAGCATGGCATCACATTGATGCACTGGGTCTGTTGCATCTCCGTAGATCTTGGAGGGAAGCCACAGTTCGATCTTGTGAGCCTTCTCTTCAGTCAAATGGGTCCTGCTTGTTGGCATATCCGATGCACGAAGGCGAGCGATGACCGGCATGTACAAAAGTTGGACCTTGCTCCATTGTTCTATTTTGCGTCGTAAAATGTTGCCCCATTCTTGAAGCTTTGTGCACTGTAAGTCAGTTGGATGCCCTCCCAGAAGCTCAATATCTCTCGCAAGCCAACACCTGCAAAATAGCCTCAACATATATATGAAACTTCGACAAGCAAAACTTACTGCTGGTCCTCGATCTCCATTCCTGATGAGATTAACACACTGTGTGAGACTTCCTCATGCAGCGAGTCATCCATACCATGCTCGAGGTTGTCAGCTTCTTGCTGAGAGAGACTGAGTCGTACGGCTGCTTGCGTTAGTGCTAGAAGAAAGTGAGTGTTTCGCATTCCTCGAACAACCTAGTAACATATGTTTGCCTGTAAGCACAAAAGGATTCTCTTGCGACGAATCCGATTCCCATCGTTCCACTGCCAACCTCCATTCGCCACCTGTTCAGGTCTTTCGTGTTCAAGTGTTGTTGAAGTCTTGAAATCGCGTACATGCTGGTCGCATTCAGGAACAGCAGCTTTAAGCTTTCGTGATAGACTGACACCTAAATAACAAGTCAGATGTAGTTAAACGAAGATATATTGAATGACTTACCCATATTAGTGACCTTCTTCCAATTAAAATCACCGAAATGATCGTCCAGAGTATTGCGGCGTGATCCTGGGCCCATCTCGCGAGTGCTTGTGGCGACTGGATTGATGTTAGCCCAGCCACGCTCGGGTGCCTCTCCATCTGTCCGCCCCATGCCTTTGAGAGGTTGTGAGAGTAAGTAATCTGGCAAATTTCAATGTGCGCAGGAAGATGGAATTTCGGCACAAGAAATGTGATGGTCTTGTTATCATAGTGGCGGAGATGTATCGTAGATGGGTATTGATGCATGCGCTGCCACAAATTCATACTCCATTGACAAGCAATGTCATAAGATATGTTCAGGACCGCGATATCCCCCATGTGTTGCATGGTCGAAAAGAAGAGATAATCCATGTTCATGTACCTATAAAAAAGCAAGCATCAGTAACAGGGTTAAATCAGGCATGTCATCGACTACGTACTTTTCACCTTTTTGCAAGTCACCGACACCACAGGGCCATTTGAAATTGTGTCGTGAGCAGTCAACGGTTCCTGCTCCAGTGGCTGCCAGGCCCCGAGAGTTTTTCGTTTCTGCTAAGTTGACTGCGTTATGGCTTGCGCACGTGCTTTTCTAAGTTGCTGTCAGACAGGATTCTCGTTTAAATTGAATGACTTCACCTCCTGCGGACATTTCCCGACATCAGTAAGAAATGTCTTGTATTGTTGTTCCTCCACGAAGTATGCCCAGCCACGATTGAGCCCAGGGTCCATTTGATCCGAAGAAACATTCTTGCGTGCCAGATGGAAGTTGGCATCAATTGCGAGAAACAAGGCATATAACCAGCTGGATAATGTTGATCAGTGCAATTCTAACAATACAGGTTGAAGCCCATACCGAATTTCTGACGGGGCACTCTCCCAGTTCTCAGGAAGATTCTTACCATGTTGAGGACAAGCAGGACACAAGACGGCACATGAGCCTTGCTCTGTTGCTCCAGTACCTGCGGGATCATGTCCCCATCCAAAGCGTTTGAGCAAAGTAATGTTTCGCCATTCCGTATCATTCGAAGTAGAGCGTCATAATGGTCCTATCATTGAGTGTCAGATATTTACAAAACTGCAAATAAAAGTTATCTTACTTTCACAATGACCACACCTCTATTGTGAGTAAGACGCGTTAAGGTCTGCCAATATTCAAATGTGGAGACCTTAGATTCGAATGAGAGAATGTGAAAATGTCGAAGAAGCTTGAATGTTGCTGCAGTTTTTGGCTCTAGGACTGTTGCAGGGAACCATCGAATGCGAAGCAGCTGGGTGGTGGGACTTTGAGCGGTCTCGCACCCGCAGAAGTCTAAACTGACTTCATGAATGCCATTCACGTGGAGTACGACGAAATCCTGGC